>PVJX010001400.1:154039-165036 GCA_004027295.1 Dolichotis patagonum | reverse complement strand
TTGTCTGTCCCTGTTGTCTACCAGCAAAGACATACTTTGAAGTGGACATTTTTTCTTCTTTCTTTTTCTTTCCTTATTTTTGTTTTTGTTTGTTTTTTCTTGATTGTTTGTTCTTGTATGACTGTAAACACAGTTTCTAGTTTCTTTTAATTGTTGTTCTGTTCTGTTCTTGTTTTTCTTTTTTCCTTCTCTGTTTTCTTCCTGTCTTCTTCACCAGTTTCCCAAAGTTTGTGTTGTCTTCCTTTGTCCTCTAGCTTTGCTTCTAATCTCCTCTTCCTCTTCTTCTTCTCCTTCTTCTTCCTCTTATTTTTCTCCTTCTTCCTTCTCCTCCTCTTCTTCTTCTCCTTCCTCTTCCTCTTTTCTTCTTCTTCCTTATTCTCCTCTTCTTCTTCTCCTTCCTCTTCTTCTTGTTCTCCTTCCTCTTTTTCTTCTTCTTTTTCTTTCTCTCCTCCTCCTCCTCTTCTTCCTCTTCCTCTTCCTCCTCCTCCTCCTCTTTCCTCTTCTTCTTCTTCTTCTTCTTCTTCTTCTTCTTCTTCTTCTTCTTCTCCTCCTCCTCCTCCTCCTCCTCCTCCTCCTCCTCCTTCTCCTTCTCCTTCTTCTATTTCCCTATTTTTACCCCTAACTGCTTTTACATTTTCTCCCTGGAAGTTAAAATTACTACATTGAGGGCCTATTTGCTGTATACAACTTTCTGGTTCATTTTAGATTGTATTATATAATCACAAATCTAGTTCATATGATTAAAGGTGGAAAATTAATAGTTACCATAGTTGATCATTTACTAGGCTTGCATTATGCTATTATTATTGCTGATTGTATTACTTTGGTCAAGGTGACATAATTATTCTAATCCATTATTTTTTCTGGTATTCCAAGACTGACATTGCCTAAGGATCATAAACAATACTATCGACCAGTGCCAAAGAACTAGGGGTTGGGCCAAATTGGCAGCAATTTCTCATCCCAATAAGTTGAATAGGCAGGGACTTGCAACAGACTCAGGACCCAAAAGCCACCTATATCTAGAATGTGTCTCTAAGAAGCAGTCAATTCCTAAGGGTGCTAAATACTAGCAATAAAGCTACTTGCCATAAGCAATTTACAAGCATTGATCCAGGAATTAAACTAGAAAAACAGAAAATGAGAAGATACTTCAACAAAATGTAACCCCAGACTTATAGCTCAGCAAAGGCAAACCCACAGAACAATGAGATGGAACAATTCAAAGGTCACCCACACAGACTCTCTGAAGTAGTAACAGAAGATATAATAAAACAGATGAACAAGGCCATAGGAAAAAATCAAATTAGAAATACTTTCTCAGGTAACTAACACAAATGTGACCAAAATGAAAGACAGATTATTGAATCTAGAGAAAATGCAGGTTAAAAAAAAACTGAGTGCTTAGGAAAACAAAGGAAACCATGAACCAAATGGGAAAGAAACAGAATCCAAGAAACAGATTCAAACAGATGTCTAGGAGATTAAAAAATTCTATTGAATGTATATGCAGCAGAATGAGCCAATGTGAGGACAGAATATCAGATACAGGAGACAGGATTGTGGTTAGTGATCATGGAAAGAAAGATTTCTTAAAAATAGCAAGAGACTACACAAAAATCAATCCAGCAGCTGCTGGATGATGCAAAGAAAAATAACATAAGATTGATCAGAGTCAATGAAAAAGCAGAAAGTAGCATAAATAACATAAAATACCTGTCCACAGAAGTAATCACAGAAAACTTCCCTGGCAGGGAGAAAGAATTCAACATACAGATAAGTGAAGCATATAGTTCTCCAGCTAGCCATGATTGAAAAAAAAATCTATACCATGGCACATAATAGTCAAGATTCCAGAAATTCAACACAAGAACTGAATACTAAAAACTATTAGAGTAATGAAATAAATCGCCTATAAATGAAAGTCCATAAGAATTACAGCAGACTTCTCAACAAAAACCCTCAGTAAGGAGAGCTTGGAGTGAAGTATTTCAAGCCCTAAAAGAAAACAACCTCGAACCCAGATTAATGTGCCCCACAAAACTGTTTTTTAAAATTGGAAAAATAAGATGGTTTCATAATAAAGAACACCTAAAGAAACCACTCCAAAGTGTTCTGAAAGACATTCTAGAAAGAGATATCAAGGCCTACAACTCCATCAACTCCAACAGAATGAATACACCAGGCAAGGCAAGCAGTTAAACAGGGGTGGGGAAAGCAAACCAACAACATGCAAATAACATGTCAAGGATTCATCAATACATATTATCTATAACCTTCAGGGTTAAGGGTCTCAATTAATTAATCAATAGAAGCAGACTTACAGAATCAAGATACAACAATATACTGTATTCAAGAAATGTATTTAATTTAAAAAATCATAGACTGAAAGTCAAAAGATTGAAAACAATACTCCATGCAACAGGAACCCAGAAGAAAGGAGAGTTAGCTATTCTATTTACATAAAAAGTAAATTTTCAAGCTAAGACTGATGAAGAGAGACAAATAAGGTCGCTACAACACTGAAAAGGGAACAATTCAAAAGGAAGCAATAATAAACATTAATGTACATGCACCAAACACCAGCATACCTAACTATATAAAACAAATATTAATGAACTTGAAAATTTAAATAAAAACTAATACAATTCTAAAGGGGAACCTCAAACCCCAACTTTAATAAATGGACAGATCAACTAGACAAAAAAATGAACAATGAAATACCAGTACTGAACCAAACTTTTGAACAAATGAACTTAGATGTCTGCAAAGTATCCCACCAACAACATCTGAATATGCATTCTTCTCAGCTGCACATGGAACATTCTCCAAAATAAATCACATACTAGCTCATAGAACATGCTTAAGTAGATGCAAAAAAAAATTGAAATTATTCCATGCATATTATCTGACCATAGTGCAATGAAATTGGAAATCAATATCCATGGTCACCTCTCCTATGCAACGTAACTCTGGAGACATTATCCAGAGATATTAGTCAAAAGAAAAAAATAAAAGGAATAATGATAAGGAAGGAAGAAGTATATTATCATTTCTTGTGGATGACATGATACTCTGCATAGAAGACCCCAAAAGCTCCACCAAACAACTTCTAGATCTAAAAACCAAATTCAATAGTATAACTGGGTACAAAGTCAGTACTTAAAAATCAACAGCATTCCTGTACACAAACAATAAACTCACTGAGAGAGAAACTGGAGACACAACATCTTTCACAATAGCATTAAAAAAAAAAAAAGAAAGAAAGAAATAGCTAGGAATCAGTTTAACAAAGGAAGTAAAAGACCTCTGCATTGAAAACTGTGGTGTCCTGAAAAGGGAGATCTAAAAGGACATAAGAAAATGGAAAGTTATCCATTGTTCTTACGTAGGAAGAACCAATATAGTAAAAATATCCATGTTTCAAAAATTGTTATATAGATTTAATACAATTCCAATCAAAATTATAATAGCATATCTCATCAAATTAAAAAAAAAACAAGTCCAAAATTCATTTGGAAACAGAAAAGACCTAGAATAAGAAAAGCAATTCTAGGTAACACAGGTAAGGTGGGGTCATCACAATCCCTGACTTGAAATTATACTTCAGAGCTACTATGATAAAACAGCACAGTACTTGAAAAAAAAAAAACAGATCTGAGGATCAATGGAACAGATTAGAATATGAAGGAACAACTACAGATGTGCTTAGCCACCTTATCTTTGACAAAGTAGCCAAATACCTTCACTGGAAGAAAAGATAGCCTCTGCAATAAATTGCACTGAGAAAACTGGCTTTCTATAAGGCAAAGATTAAAACTAGATCCATATGTTTCATCATGCACTAAACTAAAATTAAAATGGACTAAAGAACTAAATAGTAAATCAGAACACTAAGTCTTCTGGAAGACAAAATAGGTATAACTCTTGAAGACACTGGTGTAGGCAAGGATTTTATGAACAAAACCCAGATTGCACAGGAACAATCACAAAGAATCAACAATTTGGACCTCATCTTACTGAAAAACCTTTAGCACAGCAAAAGAAATCACCAACACAGTGAAAAGACAACCCACTCCATGGGAAAAATTTTTTGCCAGCTGTTCTTCAGACAAAGCACTAATATCTGGACTAGATAATGAACTCAAAATAATCAGACCCTCCAAATTTAAAGATTCAATCCCGAAATGGGAATCTGAAATGACTAGATATTTCTCAGATGAAGTAGAAATGCAAATAAACATATGAAAAAATACTCAACATCACTCATCATTTGATAGATGTAAATTAAAACAATACTGAGATTCCATCTCACTCCAGTAAGAATGTCTATCATCAGGAAATCAACTAATAACAAATGCTGCCAGGGCTCTGGGAAAAGGAACTCTTCTACACTGTCGGGGAAAGTGTAGACTGGTAAACCACGGTGGAAATCAGTGTGGAGATTCCTCAAAAATACTAGGACTAGTGGTCCTATTGGACCCAGTTACTTCCACTTCTTGGTATCTTTCCAAGAGAATTGAAAGCATCATACCATAACATTATATGCACACACATGTTTACAGTTTGTAATAGCTAAATCTTGAAAATAACATAAATGCCCATCAACTGATAAATGGATAAAAAGATGCAGATGGGGGGTACTTGGGGTTGAACTCATGACCTCATATTTACCAGGAAAGTGCTTGAACCGCTGGGTTAAATTCTCAGCCTAAGATTGGATTTGTTATACAATGGGGTACTCATCTACCTTAAAGAAGGGTAAGCTTGAGACATTTCTAGGTAAATGGATGAACTTTGAGACCACAATCTTAAGTGAAATAAATTGAACACATGTAAATATCACATGGTTAATCTGATATGAGAAACTGAAAATGTAAATAATTATAAAAATGTATAATAAATATGCAGAAATTGGAAGAAAACTATTATTATTAGAAAGAGATCAAGGGGAGGTAGGAAAGATTGAAAAGAAAAAAGAATAGAAAGAAAAATGAAGAAAAGAAATAGAAAGTTGAGTCATTTATTGAGTGAACTTATTGAAAGGATACAAGGAAATTCATAGAAATGCAAACATGCTTTATAATGAGGCTTTGGGAAGACCAAAAATTAAAATGGTCTAGGGAAAAGTGTAGAGAAACTAAGGCGGTGCCAGGGCAATGTGGTTAGAATGTTCCAACTCCATATCACTATATTTCCATATCACTATATCACTCTGCTTTTTAGAATAATAAAAGCTCACATTATGTACTGTGCCAGTAATACTTCTAAAGACTTTGAATGCATTAACTCACTGCTCACAACGGTTTTATGAGCTAGGCAATTCCCACGGGGGGAAAAATATCTTTCATGGTTGTAGTTTGAGTCATGTGATCATACACTAGCTAAGAGTATACCTCATGTGATAGCCCTATCAAGATAAGATGGAACAGGAAAAGGTTAAGGTAATTTTTTTACCAAAAGAGAGTTACATGAAGCTGAGCATGCAGACTCCACTACTTTTGATAAAACCCATTTGCCTGCCTCTGAAGAACGCTTATTTTTATTTCTACCTAGCAAAATATCTTCTATTACTAGGCTGCACCAACTAGCATTTTTGAAAGTTCAGATTTAAACTACCATGTCTCCAGAAGCTGAATCTATATTTTGTGTTCTGTTCTATATGAAGATAGGAATATAGTAGCTCTTAAGACAAATAATGTGATTGCATGCTGATACCTATTATGAATAAAATGGAGAATCATGTACACTTAATAAAAAATACTAAAAGAAAATAACAATCACTCAAGTTTTTTCTGACTCTAGTGAGTATATAGGACTATAGAAGAGGGAAATTATTCCTCTTTTATCTCAGATTTGTGCGAGAAATACTCCCAGTCTCCTATAAGCCCATGGTAACATAATTTTTTTCATTGATTTGCTCAAATAAAGAAGATCTCTACTACTAGGAAGAGAAATATTTAATTATCTTGAGCAGTTCCATCTTCAAAGGATAATTCTGATGTTTGACCTGCAAAAGAAAAAATAAAGTAGTTGTTGCCAATAAACCATCATATTATTATGTGAGGTTCTTTGAGGGAGGCAAAAACCATTTCTTATATCCTTTGAGCCTAACTGAGGGATATAAGGAATGTGAACAAAATTTATCTTATAAACTGAGGAACAAATTTTTGAATTTATTTTCAAGAGTAGTCTCAATTTTTTTCTGATGAGGACCTGATTATCAATGTTGTCATTTAAAGTATCTTGAACGGAAAATGGAGAAACTTTGAAAATTTCAACATATTCAAGAATAATATAGAAGTCACATAAAATAATTAGTATCCCTTAAGCTCAAAATGATTTTCATCTTCATTTGATCATTGGCTACAATCTGAATGTCTATTATGGTCAACAGGCTTAATGTTAAAAGAACTGGAAATGTTCATCAGAGCACAAGAGTCTCGCATCCTCCCCTTCAGATTTCCATTGAAGAAAATGATCTTCAAATTTAGAAAACATGAAGATATTATCCATAGCATAAAAATTTAGAAAAGTTTTAGCTATAAATGAAATATATCAGATAAAATTAAATAAAACCAGTGACAAAGGAACAACTGTAAAATTCTTCAGAACACAATCTCCTACCTGGAGGGACAGGAGCTGATGGCTGAAGGCTCAAAGCTGCAGAGAGCAACCATGCCCCTTGGCTTTTATCTTGCTGAAGTTGAGCACTGACTGGCACATGAAAGGAGAGTTTCTGGAAAGCATAGATTTCTCAGAGAGGCCACACCATGAGTAAGATTATGGCTAGGAGGACGCTGGCCACAGCTGCAGATGGTGGGGAAGCTAGCAGGAAGAAGCAGGAGGCAAGCTAGCAGTTAGAAAACCTGGGCCCAGAAATCTGACAGCTGCACAGGAGCGTCACCAAATGAGAGAAAACACCATATAGTCAGCATTCCTTTGCTGCCACACCCTGGTATTCACCTTCTTGGAACCACACCCCAGAACTGCAAGCTGTGAGAGAAAGATCTATGAACCTATGATATGGTTGCTTTCTCTTTTTTTTTAATAATTTTATTTAAAGAGAAAAAACAAAACAAAACAAAACAAAACAGAATAAAGGGTAGTGACAATACAGTATTTCAAGGAAAAAAGAAAAGAACAACAACAAAAAAACCTAAGAAATTATTACTTGACAAATTAATTACATACTGACTTCTTGGAAATAGTTGTTCAAATTACAACGTTAAAACATGTAAAGTAGACATTCAAACAGTGAGACTGTTAACAGTTCTGCTCCATGATCTAACAAAAACAGCAATATGGTCATCCATCTTACCCACTCAAATATACATGCAATTCTATCCAAAGGGTAAAATTAAACACAACAAAACAGAGCAAAGCAGATCACAAGAAAGCAATGTAAGAGACAAAAATTTCAAAACTAGACGATCGGAGATATTCACTCTCTATCATATTGACTCTTGTTTTCTTCCAAATAGTTGTCCATATTGTCACCTATAGGGAATTCACATGAAACAACCTAGTATGGAATTGATCTGAGCAGGACGAGGAGGGCATTTAGGGTCTTCAAAGTGATATGGCTGCTTTCCAGCTGCAATCAATCTTAACAACAGAAGCTGGAGTCTAATCTACCCACCTTATGGGATAATATGAAATATGGGAAGTCAACTGAAAAATGATACACAGGGAGAAAAAATACTGAGATGGTGGTCATAAAAATATTCTATGGTATAATAAATTAGTAACATTGTTCAAGTGTTTAAAAAAGAAAATTTAAAAGTTGAATTGTTATACAGAATAATGCCATCCCAATTAAATTACCATCAGTATACCTCACAGAACTAGAGAAAACATTTCTAAAATTCATTTGGAACTAGAAGATACTTAGAATAGTAAAAACAATTTGGGGCAATAAAGAGAAGGCAGAGGATTTCACAATTTCTGACTTGAAAGTATACTATAAACCTATTGTGATAAAACAGCACAGTTCTGCAAAAAACAGACCTATGAAACAGATAGAAGATGCAGAAACAACTCCAAACATACTCAGATAACTTATCTTTGACAAAGTGGCCAAGCATGTTCACTTGAAGAATAATTTAATAAATGGTACAGGGAAAACTGGTTTTTCATATGCTGTAGATTAAACCTCGACTCATGTTTTTACCATGCATCAAACTAAAATAGAAATGGATCAGAGATCTAAATATTAAAAATACAAACACTAAATCTGCTGGAATAGAGAATATGTTGAATTCTTGAAAACACTGGTGTAGACAAAGACTTCATGAGCAAACCCTGACTGCATGGGAAATACTACAAAGAACTGTGATCTCATCTTATTAAAAAGCTTTTGCACAACAAAAGAAATCACCAATAGGGTGAAAAGACTACCCACAATGTGTAAAAAAAAATTTACCAGTTGTTCCTTAGACAAAGGACTAATATCTAGAACACATAAATAATTGAAAAAATCAGACCTCTCAAGTTTAAAAGCCCAACCCAAAAATGGGCATCTGAGATGAATATGCATTTCTCAGATGAAGTATAAATGGCAAATAAATATATGAAAAAATGTTCAACATCACTCATCATTTGAGAAAAGTAACTTAAAATATGAATATTTCATCTTATCATAGAAAAAATGGCTATTATCAAGAAATCAGCTAATAACAAGCACAGGGAGGGGAATGGAACCCTTCTCCACTGTTGGTGGGAGTGTAGACAGGTACAACCACTGTGGAAATCAATATGGAGGTTCGTCAAAAAACTAGGACTAGCAGTCCCATTTGACTCAGCTACTTCCCTTTTTAGTATCTTTCCAGAAGCAATGAAAGCATCGCATCACACCATTATATGCACACGTATGTTTATAGCAGTACAGCTTGTAACAGCTAAATCTTGGAAACAACCCAAATGCATTTCAACTGATGGATGGATAAAAGGGATGTGGACTTTTCTGAACAATGGAATACTCATCTGCCATAAAGAAAGATAAGCTTGAGACATTCCTAGGTAAATGGATGGACCATGAGACCATACTATTTAGTGAAATAAATCAGATGCATGTGTAAAAATTGCATTTTCTCTCTGGAGTGAGAAGCTGAAAGTGTAAATGAGAACCAAAACGTGTAATAGATATTGTGAAATAGGAAGAAGTTGTTCAAAAGGAAAGAAGAACTAGGGAGGAAAAGGGGGAAAGGAAGGAAAGTAAAAATGACCAATAAAAAATAAAACAAAAGCACATCTTTGTAAATAAGGAGAGGAAGAAGGATTGAATAGAGGGGAGGGGAATGGGGAAAAAAAGAAATCAAGATACAGGTACATATTCCCAGTGATGAATATGATCATTACATGTATCTAAACTGTACCAGTAAAATTAATTTTAAAAAGTTGTCTGCTCTATAGGAAAAAGAAGTATATATTACAAATATATGCCTCTTCTTCCTAATAAAATTATAAATCATGCACTACTAAATGAAGTCAGGTTGCACATCAGAAGTTTGCTTGAATAAAAGCAAAAAAGAGAAGGATGACCATGGTGTAGCTCAGTGGTAGAGGACTTGCCTAGCAGGTATGAGGACCTGGGTTCAATCTACCAGCACTGAAAAGAAAACAAACACACAGAAAGAAAAACTGAAATTGTTAGACTTACAAAGGAAGAAATGAAAAAGGTGATAAGGATATTAAAAATGAAATAGTAAAACTAATCTAAAATGGAAAAAAATGAAAGTAAAATTAACACTGCAGCAAATAAAGTTAATGATGCGGAATGTAAACTTAAAAGGTTCATTAAAAATGCAAGAGAAAAAGGGAAGAATTTAAAATATAAGAAACATACTAAACGTATGACAAAAACAAACATCCAATGTTATCAATTATTATTCCAGACAATGCCAGGGAGAAAATGAGACCAAAGCAATTGCAAAAGATATTTGAATTTAAAAGATGTTAGATATAAAGAGTTTATAACACAGCAGGTTAGTGAAAAGACCCTGAAATTTTAACAATTCATGGATAAAAAACAAATACTATATCACCCAAAGAGAAAAAACAGTAATGAGAGAAAAATTAAGACAGAAATCTCATAAAGTCTATACCAGAAAACAAAAAGCTCAAATATACTATTTCTAATTAACTCTAGGGTCAAGGGAAACTCAAAACTCCTGCCAAGACAAATTAAAAATAAATATTAGCAAAAAGTAATAATTATAGGTAACTAAAAAAATAAAATTAATAAAATATCAATCAGTTGGATAACATTATTTTAAGCCTGGAGCTATTCAAATGACTTAAATATGTTACATATATCTAAATATATAAATCTTACTTTCTTTCTGTGTCCTCCCTCTCCCCCTCCCCCCTTCTCCTCCTCCCTCTTCTGGCTACCATGGGGTGATTGGCTTTCCTTCACCATGCTTTCGGCCATGATGTTTTAGCCTTGGAACAAAAATGCCAATTGACTAAACCCTCTAAAACAGGTGAGCCAAATAAACCTCTCTTACTTTAAGTTTCAGGTGTTAGGTATTTTGTCCAAGCAACAAGAAGGCAAATAATACAAATACAGTAAGTCCACAATTTGTGAACATTCGAGTTACAAACTTTCACAAATATGAAAGAACTTCACATGGCACACATTTGTGGATGTGAACAAATTTCAGAAGTAGCTCATGAGCTCTGCTATGGTTTGTTTCTGAATGTTCCCCCAAAGCCTCATGCAGTCACAGGGGTGGGCTTGTAGAGTTTGCAATTGATTCATGGTCCAGTGCTGGGTGTGAGTGCCTACATACAATATAAGGGATAGAAAGCGTCTTCTCTTGCACTCCTTCCTTTCTGCTCTTGTTGCTTTTGCTGTCTTCTGCAACCATGAATTGTTGCTTCTGTGCCAGGCCACCCTGCCTTGGAGCCAGATGATTATGGACTGAAACCTCCACAACCAGTGAGCTAAATAAACCTTTCCTTCCTTAAAAAAGAAGAAGGAAGAGGAGAAG